>OY776277.1:31248113-31278113 GCA_963675445.1 Linnaemya vulpina | reverse complement strand
CTCCATCATTAATTAATATAAATTATGATAGTTATTTTGCACAAGGAAAATTCATTTTGAATCTGGCACTGTAGTAAGCGTATTCCCCTTCAGTATTCCTATTCGTTTACTTCAAATCGGTCGTTTTATTGTCTTCTCTTTGTAATTATTTAATAGCTAAAGAAAATTTTGTTGTTTAAATACAGAAAGTTTAGGAATCAATTCGCAGGTTATTAAAATGTTTTGTTCCACATATTATTTGTTTCTACACAAGATGAATTTATTAATACTACGATTAATACGAGCATTTTCTTCACATGCTGATCGTTTAACACACCACAACGCCAATTGGGTATTAATTTTATCATGTTGTTGTTGTACTCTCATCTTCATTATATGCTATTCTACATGACCATACATATGCACATATCCTCCGACTTTGGTTAGTTTCTAACTCCCTGTTGTCAACAAAGTTAACAGTTTTATGGATAAGAGGTAATATACATAAGGGAAAAGATTAAAGCTTCTTTATGCGAGTAGCGGTTGTAAACAGTAAAAAAAAAACAATAGGTATATGTAGACATGTACATACATATGTACATAATTATGTGTACAAATGTAGGAGGCAAAGAAAGTGCTGTCATAGCAGCGTTTATTTGCTGAAGAAAAAGCTTTGCTGTACGAATGAGTTAGGTTAAAGTTAATTAGCTGCTAAATGGAATTCTCCCTGATTATATAATAAACAAAAAAAAAAGTGTATTAGCAAATAAATGTGATCTTACATATAATAATTATATAAATGTAATAAATAAATCGTGTTTAAGTGAGTTATCTGATTATATACATATGTATGTGTATCAATATACAGTTCAATTAATTAAATAAATCGGGTGATAAATTTATAATATAATAAATTTAATAAAGTGTGCAAGTGTATTTATAGATGCTAATAAGAAAAAGGTGAGTTGTGATACTTTATGTTTACATACATACATACTTATATACATAGAACAAATACATATATATATATATATATATATATATATATATATACATATATATATACATATATATATATATATATATATATATATATATACTTACATACATATGTATGTCTACTTACACATTCATATACCTATTTGCATTAACCCTGGATGGTTACTCTTCATTTTTGTATCTTAAGGCTATTCTTCGTTGAATCTTCGAACAATTTTGTAAAGTAATTCTAGCGGAACAATTTTTAAATATAAAAATAATATTATTTAGTTAAATATTTTTTTACAATATAGTAAGAAAAGTAATAAATACCTATATCAGATCAAAATTTTTTTTACCTGTTAAAATTCGATGCGAAAAAGAGTCGTCATGTTATAAGGAGTAAATGAGCTGCGTCAATTCGCCAAACAGTAGTCATCCAGGGCTAAGATAATTATTTCACATAAGACTGACCAAATTTATAGGTAAAACGGTCTATTCACATAATACAAATGGATGCAATAGGGCCAAATATGCAAACATTTATTTTGAGTACATGCAGGTGACTCTAATATCGTTAAGAAACATAAAAAAATCGTCATATGCAAATATTTTATATATTCAATGTTATTGTATTGTTTAACAGCATGAGAACTTTTAATCATATTAAAATATAGAAATATATACAATCTGGTAGAGAATGTTATGACATTTATATTTCAAATATGCAATCTGTTATAAGTCCACCGCGAGTTCCTTTCAACCGGTCCGATTTTTTATTATTTTTTCCAATAAATATGGACGTATCGCGTCAAAGGTGACGCGTTATATTATACCAGGAATTGCTAGTTTGTGGCTTAATGTAAATACCAGAGCTATAAATGAATCATTTTTTCATGTTAATTCATTCCGAATTAACTAAATATTAAATTAATTGTTTTTAGAACAAACAAATAAAAATAGAATGAAATTTTAACAAACTCAAACGAATAAGGCAGAAATGAATTTCTATTCATTTTTAAACTCAAATGAATTAGAAGAATCAGTTTACTTTCAATTCAAATGAATTGCAATTCGTTTCTAATACAAATGAATTTTTTAACGTGAATTGTAGTTCATACCCAATTAATTTGAGTTGAATTGATTTGAATTTAATTCACATATATTAGAACAATAAATTGTAATTGAAATGAATTAAATGAAAAATGGAAAAATGCAAATTTCTTTTACCAAAATTAAAAAAAAATCAGTACAAAAATTTAAAAGCCTTGTCCTGTCAAATTTCAATCTATTCAAATCATTTGAAATGGCAATGAATTATTAATTCGTTTTTCTAATCCACTGGAATCATTTCAAGATCAATTCTCATGAATTAGAAATGAATTGCAATTCATCTTAAAAATTTAATTTGATTTCCAAAAAAGAATTGAAATTAATTCTCAATTCAAATAAATTGCAATTCACTTTGAAAAATTCGTTTGAATTAAGAACTAATTGAATGCATTCTATAAATTGATTTGAATTGGAAACGATTTCAATTTCATTTGAAATCGAAAATAAATTGAAATTAATTTCTGCCTAATTCGTTTGAATTGATTCAAACTTCATTCGATTCTTTTGCTTTAAAAAATTATTATTTCAAAATTTCGTAACAATTTCACCTAAAATTATTTTAGGAAACTGTAGCTTTCTTTTTGCTTATTCCTTTTACTTTGAAACATTCCGTTACGTTGCGTTTGCGCAGCAGAAAAAAGTTAGTGTCTGCTTTTCAGTTTTTGCGCCTGGAGTTTTTTTTAAAAATTAAGTCACGTAAATGATTTGTGGCAACAAATCCCCAAAGAAATCTTTAGTTGAGTGTTCCAAACTCTTCAATTTTCATCTTCAGCTTCATTTTGAAATAATTCAATACGCGAAAGAAATTTTTTTTCACACTTGAACCCATCCATGGAAATCATTGAAATCCCGAACAATTTTCTCTAATTTCTCAGTGAAGGTCATTGATCTTTACATAATACTGTGTTCAGACATGCATTTTTCATTGAGTCAATTTAATTTTGATTGACCAATTAAATCTAGTGTTCACACATACTCAATTTAGCTGACTCAATTATCATTTGACAGATGAAAAAACATTGTTTTTATTTTTTTCGTGCAAATTTTGGTTTAAAAGAAATTTTACTTGCATATAATAGAAATATGGAGTTATTGAGATCGGATTTCGGTTCAAAATTATCAGTGCTTAAAGGAAAAAAAACTTGACAATTTTACAAAGTTTGAGAAAGCAGCAGCTATTGCTCCTTTCATTATTCCAGCAAAATGCTAGTCAAAGGTCACCTTCTTCACCAGGCATTTCGTTTTTTTTTATTTATTTATTTATTCAGTCTGTTTGAAAATTCAGTTTGTTTTTCTTATATTTTTTTTATATATTTTGACATTTGGCCTGGCATTATGGAAAATTTTTTCTGCTCACTGAACACAGTTCTTAATAAACATATTTGTGATCAGGGTTGCAATTCGAGGTTTACGCAAATAGTGATACAATTAACTACTAATTGCTCAATTTATTAATTGACTTATTTTATGATAAGTTGTGGTCAATTAAGGCCTTAATTGCGAAAACTTCTAAGGGGTATGTCTGAACACGGTATAAGTTCGATAACCAGGTATCTTTTCCTCCATTTTATTCAACATTTCTAATGTTAAAGAAAGTTGCTCATACGTCACTTTGTACTCGCACAAGGTTAATGGTGTGGTTTATGTTCCTATCTTCTCATAATGTGTAAATATTTTTACACCTTGTGGGAGCACATTAAACTAAAAACTAAATATAATTTAAAGAAACTAAAAAACACTCTTCAAATAAATTAAATTTCAAACTTAGCTTAGAACAATAATGTCGTATATCGAGCGCCCGACATTATTTTCCAACAATAATACCTGTATTTTGGTTCATTATTGTTTTAAGCTCTTTTAAAAATTTACTTTTAACTTTTTAGTTAAATTTTCTTAAAAAGCGTATATTTTAGTTCATCTTAAACTCCATTTATTTAAAATTATATTGAAGCCTCTTAGTAATTTTATGTAAGACCATGTAAATGAAGGCACTTATCCCTCAATTTATCTGATACTACGTACTATCAGAAAATGTCTATCCTATAGAATTAAAGTTGTAAACTGCAGCATACGATTGTACAAAATGTATTTCGCTATAACTTCGGCTCAGCTTCAGATATGTATAAGGCAGAAGATATGCAAGAGCATAAAAATATAAACTTTTAGAGATATGACTGTATTGCAATAAAGCAGCGATACAGTTGCATGTTGTATTATTTGTTTCAAATGTTCTTATTCAATTACTAATACATTTAATTTTTATTTGCAGCGCAAAAATAGCAAATTTCTCAGGTAAGTCTTGATATAGAGAATTTTTATTTTTCAAAATATATAAAAAATTTTCCATTTTATGAAAAAGTCATTTGATGGTGTTGAGTAAAAACAGAAATGATATATATCGTTAAACAAAATTTGTGCAAAGCGTACACCCTTTATGGCAGGTATTTTTAGGAGATTGATTTGCCCATTGATATATATTTATCGAGCCTTTGTTGCAATAGAAAAAAAAAGAATTGAGAAAAGCTCGTTTAAAGATTTAAATTTAATAGTTTACCTGCTTTGATTTCTTCGGCAAAAAGGCACGAGTTATATAATTTTCTGTCTCAGTCTTGGCATTCCATTTCAATTGTAACCAATTTACGGCAAGATTTGGTAATTTTCTGTAACAAAAAGAAAAAAAAAAACAGTTTACAAATTCCACATCTATTCGCAACAGTTAAATTGGCGCCTCCAGCAGCAGCACACGCTTGTTTAAACTACCTCATTTTCAAATTAAAGCTGATATTTACACATGATCACTAGATTTTGTTGTTAAAATAAAACGAAATATTTAAATTAGTTGCTGCTGGTAAATGTGGCAATACGTCTCTGCTCTATTAACTGCTTAGAATTTCTTAATTATACTCTACTTGATGAAGTTTACAAGAACCAAATAAAGTAAAGCACAAATCACTTGCCATAATATAAATATTGTGGCAGTTTCTTTGTTGTTGTTGTCGTGAAGCAGTTTGCAATTTAACAAGTGATTGGGCTTTAGCGGCTTATGAAAACAATGAAGTATTTAGTTCGTCTATACCCCAGCGGTATAATGATTTGCCTTTCAAAATTTTTAATAAATAAAAAAAGACTTGTTCTAATTATATATAATATAATAAAAATTAACAAGTAAAAGTGCCAAAATCGGCTGAGCAGAATTTTATTTGTGTACAAAAATCGCTTCAATTTTCCAACTCTGGTTTTTTCTTATTAATTTTGTTTGATTTTCAATAACAATAAATTTCTGTGTAACATATATAACATATATATGCATATACATATATATATATATATATATATATATATATATATAAATATATATAAAATATATGCATATATATATAACATAGATATGCTTCCGAAAAAATATAGTTTTTATATAGTTACTTTAATTTAAAACAAATCAATTTTCCAGCACTGGAGCTATGCTTTTGCATTCTCTAACCTCTAGTACCAACAAATTTCCCTTAAATATATCAATTAGGTTTTTTTTTTTAATTTAAATATGTCAAAGATTTAAATATATCAAACATTGAAAAAAGCAACAATTTATTTGAGTTGGCTACCTTTATATACCATAAAAAATTTGTAATTGTCCAACCCTGGAATCGAGTTTTCGTTTTATATATAATACTAGTCTTGCTCTTTTACTTAATTATAAATTATGTTTGATAAAAAAAATAGGTATATTAGTTTGAGTAGAGTCCAAAATAAATTAAAATTTCCCAGCTCTGCCGCTGTATTTTTGGCAATTCTAATCTCTAGTACCAATAAATTTATTTAAAAAACATCAAATATATACCATTTATAAAGATGGAGAATATATTTATTTAAGTTTTTTACTTGTATGCACAAAGAAACATCAGTTGTCCAAGCCTGGAGTCGAGCTTAAGATTTTGTTTAATTTTTTAAAACCAATTTCAATTAATTTACAATATAAAAAATATCGGGTGCTAAGACAAATAGTTTTATTTAGCTAATTTTATAAAAAAAATAGTTTTCCAGCCATGGATCAGTTTTATGACTTTTAGGTCTACACTTTTCTTGATGTTAAATAGACTCTTGTTTTTTTTTAAGTCTTGCTTGGTTCGACTCTATGTTTTGAGGTGTTGGGAGTCTTCCTAACTAATTCTGAGAACCTGTATGGATGTGTATGGCTGTGTATGTGTATGTGTAAGTAGGTGAGCCGTTTATGTCTTTCGAAAGGCTTTACAGAATTAAATCAAACTGGTTCTGAAAAATGATTCGATTTCAAGATATTCAAAGAAACCTAAGAAAGAAGAATTCTTCAAAATAGTTTCCTTTTTAATAACTTTTAAATGGCAGGTTTTGACGTTCGTGAGATATCGTGAACGAAAGAATTCGAAAGAAGTTCTTTTATTTTAAAAACTCCGAGATCATGTACCTGATCGGTAAAATCGAACCGCTTATCACGTAGGAATCGGTTGATTTGAAAACTAGAAGGATAGTATTTTTAAGCTCCGAAGCACAAAATACCAGTTACGATAGCTCTGCGACTAAAATCAGTAGGAATGGCCTTTGGGGTCAACCATTTTCCATAAACTTTTTTTTCTTGGACCAGCACTCACGGGTTGATATCTAAAAAAAGGGGGCCAAGAGGACAGACGAAGACAGATTATTTTTACTTCACCGATGAATTTTTTCACTGCTACTACCGACGAAGGAGAGTGCTGTACTCTGCTCTTTCTAGCACTTGACGGCCTTAATCGTTGTTGGTAATATTGAGCGACCAAAGCTGTGCCTTCGTCATTGAGACAAACCGGCAACAATGAACACCATCCTGCATTTATGCAGTTCAGAACAATTCGACATCATATTCATGACTGAGTGCGAATTCGAACTCTGGGTTTACGACAAGGAATTCATGTGCCAGCACTACCCTTAAGCATAAAAGTGTAATTTTTTTTATTACTGAGGATTAATTATTTAGATAAAATCAGAGAATTAACAAAAAAAAAAGTTTTTTTTTCGTGTTCTTTTCTAACAAATAAGGCTAAATCTTTTGCACTTTTTAATGAAAAAAGGCAAAGAGCATGTTTTGGGTTTTTTTGCAGTGCCTTGTGCCAGAACTTGAAAGGAAGGGGAGGATAGTATTAAGATAGGACAGATGAAGACTAGAAGATTGACGGATTCGAGTTGTTGCATTTATTTTTACTTCTTACTCAGTCCTTGAACTTTTTTTCTTCAGGTACCGACGAAGAAGGGTGCTGTATTTTGCTCTGCTTAGAGTACTTTGACACCCAGTCCACAACTGATGGACACTGCGTTTGATAAGAAGTGCGAATGAATCAATTATATTCATTTGCTGACCACAGATCATGATTGATCATGCTATACAACGATCTTGACTATGGGGAGCAAATAATCAGTTTATTCAAGAAGGGCGAAGAAGTATCTGACTGGGGAGTCATGACTGACTACACACTGTATGTTAGAGGTTTTCCATAAATCATAAGTCCTTAAAAATTACTCTCAGGCAAAATATATGAAGATGCTTATCTTAACACAAAGCAAAATGTACAGAAACTCACACGTTACACAGGGAGTCCAAAAGCATTAAAACGAATTTCAATGTCCTCAAGCCACTAGTACATCCCTTCTCTACTCACGTTGCTTTTTTTTAATTATAAATAAAACCATCGTTGTCTTTGAGGAAATTGAAAATAATAAGAAATAAAAAAAAATTTAGTAAATAAAATAAGTTAACCAGTTGGTAGTGAAGCAGGCGGCAACAGATTTAAAAGCATTTCAACAGTGGCCGACGGTAAAAATGATCCAAATAAAATCTTAATCTCTTCGCTCAAAACTTAATTATTTTATTGTTCATTTTCAAGTTTTAAGAGCTTAAAAGCCCCAATTTTATTTATCTGCACTTGAGCGGGTGTCACAACTTGTTAACATCGTTTTTGGTTGTTAAACTTTCTGGTATTTCCTCTCCTTAAAAATATACTCGTGTAGCTGCCGCAGCAATTGCAAGTAAGCGAATGTGCTTTAACTTGGATGTTTAATAAGGAGTGGAGTTTTCTTCTCTTATTTATGTCAAGCAGTTTATAGAGTGCCAACGTGTGTTTTTTATTTTCATAACAACATATTAGCAATCACAAGCAGTGATAATTTATTATTTTATGATTCCCTTCAGCGGGCAATTAGAGCTGCAGGACTATCGATTGCACTCTCGATAGTTTTATTTGACATAAAAGTGTTACATTCAACACCGACGTACGTCTGCTACTTGTAATGGGTGTTTTTTTTTTATAGAGTGACACAAATTATAATCATAATAAAACGAGAAAATATATTTTTATTAACAATGAAACGGGCTTCACTTGAAAGAAGATTTTTATGAAATTCATGTTTAAATATGATTTCTGCCATGTGGCCGTAGAAGGCGCCATCCGAAACACCAATTTTCAAAAACTTTTCGCAGCATTTGCGACGGTATTTCGCCGATAAATCTTCGAATGTTGATTGCCAGGTATTCAATTGTTTGTGGTCTATCAACGTAGACAAGTGACTTGGGCCATTATGTTATATAATTTTTCATCAAAAGTTTCTTTGAGTTAATCAGTTGTAGCGCCCGCAGTGGAGCATGTGGCTCCATCCTAGGCTTGCCAGATTGAGAGTAACAAAAAGCTGGACATTTGAATTAAAAAAGCGGGATTATTAAAAAAAAAGCTGGACATTTTGATATAAATATTTCATGAAAAAATAGTTACCTTTTTGTCATATAAACAATTTTATTAAAAAATATGTTGCATATGCTTACATTGTTTTTAACATATTTTATATAATACTCTAATATACTATTGACATAAGAAAATATAACTAAACTTAAATTTTTTCAGTTCAATTATCCACATCGATATATATATATATATATATATATATATATATATATATATATATATATGCAGCTACGATCAAAATAATAGCAGCATCTAACGTTATAATTATATAACGAAAAAAAAAAAAACAAAAAACGATTTTATTTGTCTGCACATGACAATAACCAAAAATGTTATTTAAGGCAATAATTATTAAGGGCATTTTGCGGAAAATTGTTATAGCTGGACAAATTTTATTTTAGCTTGAAACTGGACACGTACTTAAAAAGTTGGAAAATCCAGCGAAAACAAGCCCGACTGGCAACCCTACTCCATCCTGTTGGAGCCACATATCATCAGGATTAATGCCGCGTAATTGAGGTACGAAAAGTTTCGAACCTTATTCCCATACCGTTCACCAATGACAGTAACATTCTGGCCATCATCGTTTTGGAAAACATCTCCGCCAGCCCATAAAGCGCACCAAACAGTAGTTTGTTGTGGAAGTGCTGGCGGTTGGACAAAAGCTTGTGGACTCTCCTCACTCCCCATGCGACATTTCCGCTTACTTACGCATTCATACAACTAGATATGAGCTTCATCGGAAAATAAGATTTTGAATGGATGAGTTGAACGAATAGAACGATTATTTTGCTGACACTATGTTTGTACAAAAAGAAATATTAATTGTCCAACCCTGGTACCGTCTTTCTGCTACTATTGCATTTTTAGTGTCAATTTAATTCTTCCTTATGTCTAAATCAAAAGTTAATTAACAAAAAATCGAATACTAGTTGTGTTGAGATAGAAAAGGTTTGAATTTTCCACCTCTGGAACGATATATTTTGGATGTTGCTGATTTTTATTAACAATCTATTTAGGAAAATATGTAATAAATCAATACAATGCAAGTCTCTTTGTTTTTTTACATACAGATAGACGAATATCGCTTATTCAAATTCTCTGCAAGAATATATATATATATATATATATATATATATATATATATATATAATTTATGGGATCTTATAGTAATATTGTCGAGACTAAACACTTTTCGGGCAGCGTATTAAAAATATTTGGTTTTCCCAGCATCTGCGTGACTTTTTCAATATTACAAGTGAATAAGAAACCATCCGTTTTAAATTAATCGAACTGTTGATTTGGTTATAATTGATTGTTAACAGCTGTCAGTAACCAATTTATTACTCGTAGCTTTTGCCACCCACTGTAGGGCTAAAATATTGATACTAGTTACACCTCATATATATTTAATAGTTTTGTACTGAAAGTGTGTTGCATATCTTAAGGGTTACAAAAAAAATAGTGTGTTGAATGATTGATGTGGAACATATTTTTCATGCATTCAACACTTCCAAATCTATTACCTGCCTTTTCTATGTCAATTATTCCGCCAAATTATGTACAATTGTTACATGATGAAAAAAGTGAATTCAACCAAAAGTTTAAATTTTTATTCAATATACAGGGCGATGCAAAACTACCGTTAAGACTTGCATTTTCAATAACTTTCTCCATTTAAAAGTTAATTATGATTTCAGTTTTTTATTTTAAGGTTTTTTAATAGGGAATATTTTTGGCTTGAGTTTGAAAATTATACCCCGCAAGTGGTGGCCATTTTCGGCCTCGCGAATTCGTGCTCTTTCCATTATATTATCCATAAATTTTCATAAAATTGTTGATGTTATGCCTTGAATTTCCTTGAGAATGTAGCTGTTTTAGCTGAGGTATGATCGCTGGCTTTCTTTAAAATAACCCCAAGAGAAAACAGTCAGCCCCAATCGAAATAGCTTCCGCGTAAAATATTGCGTTCGCTAAAGAGGTCCTCCAGCAGAGTTGTTGTAGCCCTTGAACTATGTGCTAAAGATCCATCTTGTTAGAACCACAACTCTGGATGTTTTTCTACAGCCGGCCTCGCAAAACTGTCCAGTACCGTTTGATATTCAGCACCATTAACTGGAACTGAGGCGCCATGTACATCTTGAAAAGAATATGGACCTTTCAGACGATACACCGCACAAAACAACACACTTGAGTGGGTGTAATTATTGCTCTGATTCTTGGTAGCCCATATACCGGAATTTTGCTCATCGCTCATTATCAAATTCTTAATAAAACTGCGATTTCCTTCTGATTGATTTTCAAAATAAAACTCAACAAGTTTTGATCGCTGTTCAGTTGTGTACTGTTACATTTCAAACTTTCCAAGTTTTAGTCACAAAATTTTGAGATAAAATTTAAAAATATAAATTAAGTTAAAAAGTTATTGAATATATAAGCCCTAAAGGTAGTTTTGCGCCACCCTCAACTTTGCAAAGTAAATTCCAAACTGTTGATGCACAGATTTCGAGTGGTCTGGCTGCCCATCGCCGACGAGGCTTGACCTGAGCTTTGTTGCCACAAAGAATTAAAACAAAAAGAAAAAAATTCAACAAAAATTATGTATATCCAATGGAGGTACTACGGTCACACTGTAATATAACAGTGTGGTGGAAAAGGGTTGTTTAAAGTAGGTAGCATATGTTCAGGCGTCGGAAACATAAACGAAAAAGCTTTGCAAAGGCTTTGAGAATTTGCAAAGCCTTTGCTTGTCAAGTACAGAAAGATATAAATATTCGACCTGCAAGTTTATTCATATTCAATTGAAACGTCTTTCCGAATAAAATGTACTAACGACACAATGAAGCACTTGATGCGTTGCAAGCACGGTTGCCACTCTAAATTTTTCTTCGGGACCAAAATCCATAAGAAAAAGAACCAAAACAAAAAAAGAGAACCAATTTTTTCAATTTTATTTTCATACCAGCATAATACAATACTTTTTACACTAAAGTAACAATCGATCAGTGTTGCCAGTATAGCTTTTTGATTTACTACTGCGGGTAGGTAATAATCGATTACTACCAAGTGTTGTAAACGAATCAAATCTTTTACTCTATGTGAAGAGTAATAATTTTCGTAAATACATATTTACAGGAATGATAAAACATTTAAAATTTATTTATATTATAATCGTTAACTTTTCATAAAAATAAAAAAAATTAACCAGCGAACCAAATGTAAAATAACAACAATGTTTGGTTCAATTTTACCACAGTGGCAACTGTGCTTGCAAGTGAATCCCGCTGTTAAAGCCAGTTTCTTTTTTTGTATTAACAAATCTGTTGGTAATAAAATGATGACAAAAAATAAATTTAATATTTTTCATGGATAAGAAAATACGTGCATACAAATTAAAAGCTCTCCACTTCAGAGAGTGTTAATAGCTTGTTGTTTTATTTAGTGTTTACTTCTGTTTGATTTGTTTTAATCTTTGACTTTAGTTCGAATTTGGCTAAGAGTGGAATATTTGTAATATTTTATTATAATTATCATACCAGCAGAAGGGATGAGTGCTGAATTCGAGTCCGCTCCTAATCCGTTCAGCTATTCTGACGATGATCATAATAGATATATCACTCTTAATAAAACTCGAATTTAATAGCAATTATTGTTTCCACCCTTAATCGTCTATTAGTTTGATGCAAGTTTAAAATGCAACCCTGTAACAAGTGTGTTCAGGGAGTAAACCGCAACATACTAAACAAAGTTGTTCGACTTTTAGCAAGTAAAATGCAGAAAAAGATAAAAACCCTGATACAATAACCTGAAAAATTTTCAGCAAAATCAAAAATAATTTTATTTATAATAAATTTTTTACTAATTAAGAAAACAAAAAAATTCCAGACTAATATAGCAAATTGATGTTTTATTTGTTATACGATAATTGAATTATATTAACATAACATTTTAAATTAAGTCAATATTCACTTAATTGACTTAATTTCATACACAATTAAGTTAATTCAATTATCATGTGAAAATTAAAAAGCAAAATTTTTTATGTTCACAAAAACCTTAAGCTCAAATCTAGAACCTTTTTTCTAATTTTTATATTAGTAATTAATTTAATAATAAACTTAAGATCTAAAAGCTTAGACGTCAGCAGGGCTACAAATACCGCTGGTTATAAGTGCTGCCATGTTAAACAAATATTTTGAAAGCTACGGATTAAAACAATGCATTTATATACCAGTGGTGTCATCTTAGATTTTAAGATTTTTTTGAGTCAAATCTCAAAATAAAAACGAGTTCCTTACAAGAATCCTGAAAAAATCTAAAAAAAACTTGAAGTTTTATTTTAAGTTTAATTTTATAGGTTAATTGTTTGAGAAATGTTTTTAAGTCAGAAAGACATGATAAATATTACAAAGCTTATGGGGAAGTCAACACCAGCCTTAAATATTCAATTTGCTCAGCAGAGCAGTACAGGGGTTTTCGAAAGCCGCTACACTTTCATCATCAGAACTCATAAGCATTTTTATTTATTACCACTTGTCAGGTGGTTTAATTGAATGTGATAATAGTTTCTATTTTAAAACCGGTGGTATCACTTTTTGCTTAAATCCGTGTGTTGATTGCCGACCATGTCAAGTATAGGCTGGACAGACCTGCAAAGTTGAACATGTCTTTGGAACTAAAAAAAGATTATGAAATTGTTAAGGTTACATCAATAACCTCTTCGAAGTGTGGATCAGAAATAGGTCAACTCGGGGGAAAAGAAATCTTATGATCAATAGTTTCTAAACTCTGCTGAGATATCAAAAAGGGAATGTATATACTTTGGCCATATAGGATTATAAGCAAAGCTTTCAAAAGCTCTTGGTGCATGCATGAGCGAATTTTGTAAAAGCCTTTTGTATTTTACAATAAAAATATATTTAAGAACAAGATGGAGTTACATATTATTTTATATTGTCAGCACAATTTTCGTGATATAAAAATTATGGTTTAAGCACATTTGCCACAGCAGGCTACCGACTGCAATGACTCTAAACAGCGGTAGCTACAATTGCTACTCTGTAGTCAGCTACTGAATTATTTTGAAAAAGGGCAGCACCAAATTGATAATCATGATCAGCTATTTGCAGTGGAAATCTGTATATACGCCTGTGAAGCCGCCTTCATATATTTAATATATTTGAAAGATGTTACTTCACTAAAATATATATATAAGCATACAAAATATAAAAAATTAATCATATATATTTGAAAACTATATATTTATGCAAATGTAATGATTTCTTTTATATTTTGTATGGTTTCACTATATTTTAATGGAATAACTTCATTAATATACGAAAGCGGCTACACTGGCGTATGCAGAGATTTCTACTGTAAACATCTGCTCATCATTATTAACTTGGGCTGTCGTTTTCAAAATACTTATGTAATCCAGTAGCTGACTACAGAGCGACAATTGTTGTTGACGGTATTTGCAGTCATTGTAGTCGGTAGGCTGTTGTGGTGAATGTGTTTAATGATTAACTGTGCTTTTGACTTCAAGTAGTGCCGCATTTGTAATTTCATTCAATATTGAAACAATTTCATATTAATTGAACAATAAGTAATTGAATCGCGTTTAATAATGCTGTTGACTGAGATAGACACAATTGTTGCTTAAACGCCATGCAAACCTTTAAACACAATAACGACAGCAGGCTACACGAACACCGACTACAAAAGCCGTTGGCTTCATTCGTCGCCTCGCAGTCAGCTACTTAATTATTTTTAAAACGGCACCACCAAATCAATAATCATGTGTTATTGTTTGTAGTAGAAATCTCTTCAAACGTCAGTGTAGCCGCTTTCATATATTTAATACCCCTAAATAGTGTTATTCCAATAAAATGTAGTTAAAATCCACAATATATGACAAGAAATCATTTCATTAGCTTGGAAATACAGCTTGTTATTTCCTTTTGATAATAAAACAATATATTTTCAAGTTTACAATAATTTAATTTATTTATATATACTGGCAACATTGCATTTAGTCACTGTCGCTCACGAAAATAGAAATCAGTTTAATCTGACTACAACCACAAAAACAGCATGGACAACAACCAGAAGCCGTGTTGCCTGTAGTAGTAGAAATAATCATTCTCATATACGCACAAGTATTGTAGTCTGTAGCCTGCTGCCGTTATTGTGTTTAATGCTTAACACTATAATATTACAAACTATTTGCCTCAATATGTTTTAGGTATTTATCCAACGGATATGTTCGATCTAACAGAGCACATTAAACATGCAACAGAGTCTTATGATTTTTCTTATGTGACTTTGAAATGCTTTCCCTTTTGCAACTCTCATCCTTTCGTTGCATCAATTAAAACACAAAAATATTTCTTGAATATATTTTATTCGCATGCAAAGACAAACAAACACAATATGGATTTCGTTTAAGATGTTATCAATGACTAGACTTAAACTACGGTTAACTTATAGAAAAACGTTCGTTAATATTTTCTGTGTATGCACCTTCAATACAGAAGAAGAAGAATAATAAAAAAGAAAAAGAATACCTCATACGAAATAAAAAACTCCTAAAAATCTTAATTTATGTTGCCTCAGTGAAATCTTCGTAGTTTTTAACTTTGCCGATATAGAGAAAATTAATCTTCAGACGCGTTACCATTGAATGGTGTTGAGAATGATGGGTTCAGGCCAAACGGGGATGTGGCCTGGTTGTGGAGCTGCACCACCACCACCGCCAGCACCACCAGCACCTCCGGCGCCGATGCAACCGCCTTTGCCTCCTTTACCACCCTTTCCTCCTTTGCCTCCTAGGGAGCCATCAGGTCCACTGGGACCGTCAGCACCGTCTAGACCATCTAAACCATCAGGACCACAAAGCCAACCGACTGATATTCCACCATTACCACCACTGCCACCACTTGCACCAGAAATGTAAGCGCCACCAGCAGCACCTCCTGCTCCAGCACCACCTCCTCCAGCGCCACCTAAAGGACCGCCGCCAGCACCACCTCCTCCGCCACCACTTCCACCAGCAGCAGCACCGCCTGCACCACCACCTCCACCACCAGCTGGACCGGAACCTCCAGAACCTCCGGCTCCTCCACTTGCACCTCCAGCCGAACCCGCACCACCAGCACCTGCAATTCCAAATGCAGACCCACCAATTCCTCCTAGGCCACCAGGAGCTCCACCACTGCCTGCAGCTCCAGGTTGGCCGGGAGCACCGGGCAAACCGGGAATAGAAGGCACAAGAGATACTGTTATACCAGAAGCAGCAGCCGCTTGCGCAGCAGCGGCTTGAGCATTTGCAGCGGCAGCTGCCACTTGAGCATTGGCAGCAGCAGCAGCTTGGGCGTTGGCAGCAGCAGCTTGAGCGTTGGCAGCGACAGCAGCTTGAGCATTAGCTGCAGCAGCAGCTTGTGCATTGGCAGCAGCAAGAGCTTGAGCATTAGCAGCAGCGGCGATTTGAGCATTGGCAGCTGCTTGAGCATTGGCATTAGCTGCAGCAGCTGCTTGAGCGTTGGCAGCAGCTGTGGCTTGGGCATTGGCAAGTGCTTGAGCATTGGCATTAGCTGCAGCAGCAGCCTGAGCATTAGCAGCAGCCTGAGCATTAGCAGCAGCCTGAGCATTGGCAGCAGCCTGAGCATTAGCAGCAGCCTGAGCATTAGCAGCAGCCTGAGCATTAGCAGCTGCCTGAGCATTAGCAGCAGCGGCTTCAACAGCAGCTTGAGCATTAGCAGAAGCAGCGGCATTAGCAGCTGCAGCTTGTGCGTTGGCAGCAGCTTCAGCATTTGCAGCAGCTTCAGCACTAGCAGCAGCTAACGACTCAGCTGCAGCTTGAGCGTTAGCAATAGCAGCCGCATTAGCGGCGGCAATCTCCTCTGCAGCCTTATCCTTAGCGGCTTGGGCAGCATCTAACGCAGCTTGAGCACTTACACCAGCAGCATCGGCAGCAACTTGAGCATTTACAACTGCTTGATTGGCGGCTTCCTGTACGCTGGTAGCAATTTTTTCCGCAGCTTCATTAGCAGCTGCTACTACAGCAGAACCGTCTGGAACTGATGCACTTGCCACTATCACATTTGGAGGATGTTGTAGAATAACATAAGGTGGCACCACACCGCCCAGTGGTATAATACTTGCGTCAGCACAACCGCCATAAATGGCCACCAAAGCAAGAACGGTTAATATTGAAACCTGAAGTGTGAAAATGGAGGACAAATTTAAATCGTACAATCCTTTCGTTCTTCCATTTTTAAAATATTCTTACCGATGATGTCCTCATTATGAAAAATGCATTTGATATCTTCCCTCTTTCTGCTATTAATTTCTTTAATCACAATGATTTAATTTAAAGCGCTTTGATTAGCAATTAAGTCACGTTGTTTTGTGCAGTTGGAGATCAATTAAACTCTGAGTTCTTTAAGAATTTGTATAGCATTTTATAGAAGCCAAGGTTGCACCAGAAGCTAATAAGCCACTGCCATACAAGTTACGAGCATTTCAGCTCGTATTGAAATCAAAATTGCATTTATTTTAATATTGCTGTTGCTGTTGTTGTTATTGTTACTAAACAATAGAGAATATGAAATAGTTTTCCAACAACAAGTCGTTGTAATAATAAGTATTTCTCTCATTGTCATGTGGGTAGAACTGCACTTGGCTAAGAAGGTATTTGAAGTTATTAAATGGGATTAATAAATCATTTAATTATTAATTATTCAACCTTTAAGTCTACAAATTAAACGGTTTTATATGTAAAGCAGTTGCCCTAAAAGGAAATATCAAACGGAGTCTTAATTTTTTTAATTCTTTGCATAAAGAAGAGGTTTGAGTTAACAATTTAGCAAATGATTGATTTATTCGTAGAAGCAGGTTGAGTTCCCCATTTTTTGTTATATATTTTTCTTGTAATAAAATCAGTTAAAATATGTAGAAAGGCAGACAGACAGCTTTTTTAATGTCTTTGGACACCACCTACAGATATATGAGTTTTAGTTTAAGAGGAGTCCAATAAAAAAGTGTTTTACAAAATTATCTTTGTTATTATAAACGGAAACGGCATAACTTATGACAAATTAGAAACTGTTGATGGTCCTTCGAGCCACGTAATAACTGTTGGCTCAACATAATGGGCTAAAATGCTTTCCTTTCCGTCTACAACAAGAAGTTGCCTCGAAGCACCATAAACAGTTTCTAACTCGATTACAAAGTTCTAATTACGACAACAATGCTGGAGTATCGAAACACACAATCGCTACCAATTTCGTCTAATTCGCACAACAGAGGCAAAATAAGGATCAACGATTAATATGGTTCTTCAAAGCGTATTCAGAGATGGCAACTTTCAACTCAAAGTCAAGTTAAACCTAAACAAAGAAGTGGCAATAATTGGTAGAAGTCTGTTTTAGGCTTTGAAGCTTACTTCAACCAGAAATAGGCTCGAAGGACCATCAACCGTTTCTAACTCAATACCACAGAAGTGTATAGATACACAATCGCTACCGATTTCGTGCTGCTGTTTTCTAGGTGTTTACACTTGTTCTGGTCCTTCAAACCATGTTTCGAAGCGGCAACTTTCAACTCAGAGTCAAATTAAACCGAAACAAAAAAGCGGCAGTAATTGGTAAAATTTATTTAACTACTCTGTAGCTCATTCTTTTGTGCCAACAATCAGGAATCGGCTCGAAGGACCATCAACAGTTCCGAACTCGATTACAAAAACACCGCTGAAGTGTATAAACACACAGTGGCCACCAAATTCCGTATCTGTCTCGCAAAACAGAGGCAAAGAGTGGAATTACAGTTGTCTGTTTTTTATGATACTTCGAACCATATCCAGAGATGGCAGCTTTCAACTTAAACTCAAACTAAACCCAAACAAAGAACTGGCAATAATGGGTAAATATTTATTTAATTGTTCTGCGCCTACAGCCAGAAATTGGCTCGAAGAACCAAAAATACTGCAGAAGTGTATAAACACAGTGGCCAACAAATTTTGCGTTTTCGTCTGTTCCATAACTTTATAGTTCATCTAGTGTTCGTGGTCCTTCGAACCATATAAAGTCGTATGAAATCTTAAGAGAAAAGTGGCAAAAATAAGTCACATATTTGGTGAAAATTAATTGAATAGCTCAACTAAAGTTTTACAAACTCAAATCAATTTTCAAACAATTATTTTGTAACAATTATTTCTACTAACTTTTTTTATTTAAACATTTTATAAAATACTAAAAATCGTGCATATGTGTACCCTCACATTGGGAATGCATTTTGTATATTTTGTGTCTCATGACATGAACTTGAAATTGCTCAAGTGCTTCCAATAAATCGATCAAAATACACCGCAAACGCTGATGGCATTTCTTTGGAAAAATGTTAGAAACGAGTAAATATTTTATAAGCCAATAATAATGAATTATTGGTGAACTTGTCTCTGCTCGATAAACAGAGATAAAATTACATTTCAAGTAAAATATTTATTGCAAATGCAGTGTGTTAACGTTTGTTTGTATGTTGCTGTTGGCTACCATTTAATTAAAACTTGCGGCCAAGAACAAGATGCCAACTTGTGATTTAATTCGTCGTAGTGTTATAAGTGAAACCAGAATCCGAAGACATTGAAAAACGTAATACAATATTTTATTGTTAACTTTTATGCACCAGGCAGTTAAGAAAAATTCATTTTGCTTTATTTTTTACAGAGAGCAACGGCGACAAAGAACTTGTTGGTTTCATAAAATAATTGCAAGGAGAATATATTTCTTGATTATCATTTACTTGCAACTGAAAAATCATTTTTAGTTAAAATATCAATTAAAAAAGATGTAGACTTTTCGTTAAAATACACCCCCACATTGTGGCGAAATTCTTAACACTTTTCAAAATGTTCTGAAAACAGCAACAGTTGCTAGTCTAGTCTTCTGGTAAAGTGCTGCAGCAGTGAGAACATTTAGTTTTCGTTCTCCAAAATACCAAACGGGTGCGATTATTTTCACAAAATTGAAGAGAACCGGAATAATTTAATTATTCAGGGGCAAATTGCGGCATTCGATTGAAATTGTATTGAAATTTTTATTGATGTTGAGTGCGGTAATTTCGCACCATCTTTGCTTGAGCACTAAATTATTAAATCAATCAGGAGTTTGTTATAATCGGTTTATCAATTACTTCAGTTTTGCTTAATCGGGTAATTTTAACGATTAATTATTAAGTTGAAAATTATTTAACGGGCTCAAAGTTTGAATCTGCAGTCAGCAAACTATTTTTGAATTTATTTAAATTCAAATTTTTTATTTTGTTTGTTGGTAATTGTGAATAATTTTTTTTTTATTGAAAATTTAATAAATACTTGAATATTTTTGTAATTATGTTTAATATTTTAATAGTAAAAAGCAACAAAAATACAAGAACTGTAGCGAAGCAATTCATAAACATGTACTAAGGAAAAGAAAAAAAGAGAGAGTGTGAGTGGGAGGGAGAGCGAAGAGGGGAAATGTCCCGTTATAAGATAATTCAATATTTGAAAAATATTTACATAAAATTTTCGGTACTTAAACGATTCATTTTTAAGTTTCAATAAAGCTTGACTTGAAGTAACTCGTTCCACTTATCGTATATAATCATGGGCTAGTGTTGTCATAAAAATGATTCGAGTATTCAACAGCTTTTAAGTCCTCTCTAGGAAAATTTAAAATGATCAAAAATCGTGAAGTCATTGGTTATATCTCAATATAAAAAAAATTAAGTTCTCATCAGATCTCGACGTTTCGAGGTCTTAGGAAACTTTCCTAAATAATTCGCAGAGCCCTCACTATGCCTGCATGTTTGTGTGTGTGTAAGAAAGTATTTAAGACGTTTATAACTTCGTGGCGTTCTGAAGAGTGTTCCTAAATTTTAATCAAATCGATACCGTAGATTTCAAGAAATTAAAAACAAAACTTATAAAAATTTACATATTTAAAAGTGAATTTTGTTCGAACAACTTTTCAAATGATTCAAAGACTGTTAAAAAATCACGCCGATCACCGCAAAACGTATTAAAATCGGCTAAGCCGCTCGTGTGATATCGAAGAAAGTGTCTTTTCTGTTGCAAAGCTTGAAAATTATTTATCTGTAGAGTGATTCAGTATTTCTTAACGAGTCGATAAAAGCAAAATTTCTCAGCAATTGCAACTACGAGCAACAAAGCCCAAGGTTGGATTAAGGTACCGACACACTAGTCAAATATTTGCCCAAATATTTGCATATGAACGCAGTGTCGTAAATCCAGAGTTCCGCTGCGCACTCAGTCATGAATATGACGTCGAATTGTTCTGAACTGCATGTGGGCAGGATTGTGTTCATTGTGGTCAGTTTGTCTCATTGACGAAGGCATTGCTCTGGTCGCTCAATATTACCGACAGCCATTAACACCATCATGCGCTAAAAGAGCATATAAGAGAGAGAGAGAGAACATAGAAGCCTCAATCGTCGGTACCTGTACCCAAAAAAAATCATAGGCTTTGATCTTCTAATCTGTTTTCCTCTGACCTCTTAACACCATCCCCTTGTTTCTAGTTCTGGCACAAGGCAAGGCAAAGGTCATGCCCAGAGTGCTAGTCCAAAACAAAACCAAAACTCCAATTTCTTTATATATTTTTATTGTCCGGAAACAGTAAAATTACTCCAGCAGCCAAAACAAAATTTGTATTAAATCATTGAATTTATCTGAAATATTCAGCCTGATTACGGTTGACGTTTTCCATCTTCGAATTCGACAATTTGTAATAGATTCCACTTCTTGTCTTTAATCTATCATGAATTGTAATTTTTCGACTTGGAATTTCTAATTGATTAAACACGGATATATAAATTTTTTTGAATTGTGGAATTCAAAGACCAAAAACGCCAACCGTAATCAGGCTGAGTTTATCAGTTAATTTGTCAAACGAACGAAGCATCTGTTTAATCCATTCTGGTTACGGTTGGCATATTTTTACTCCAAATTTGTAAGAGATTAAAGGAAAAAATTGCAACTTTTTCTTCATCCACTACTAAAATTCGACTTTAAAGGCAAAAAACGCCAACCGTAATCAGGCTGATTATTTTACAACGCCCGGCTTTTATTTATTCTATTATTAGCGTTTGTGGAAGAAAATAGTCTAGTTTTTCAATAAATTTAGACACCAATTCATCGCTTTATTTATTTCAATATTTCTTTTCAATATTTTTGAATTATTTGAACAAATTTTAGTGCAAAACAATAGCGTGGGCATGAGCAATAGCAGCGGCATTTGCGGCAGCAATACTTTCGGCCACTCTTTCGTTTGCAGCCTGGACGGCATCAACAACAGCTTGAGCTCTTACACCGGCAGCATCGGCAGCAACTTGGGCTCTAGCAACGGCTTGATTGCCAGCCTCTTGCAGACCATTAGCCAACTGCTCGGCAGCTTCACGGGCAGCTACTTCGGCAGCAGAACCGGCTGGAGCCAAGACCACAACGTTTGGTACTACAGCGCCCAGTGGGATGATGCTGGCTTTGGCATAACCGCCATAAATGGCCACACAAACGGCAACGGCAAAAACTAAAACCTTCAAAGAATTTAAAAAAAAAAAATAAATCCCCATTAAAATAACACGTTATCCTTGTTCCTCCATCACTGGCTGTCTTACCAACGAAGTCTTCATTTTATTTCTTATCGGTTGTATTGAAAGGATTTGTTTTAAGGCACTCTCGACTTGCTGTACAATCGCGTTGTTTTAAGCACTTGGAGATCAGTGAAACAATGATTTCTTTGAGAAATTGCCAAGCAATTTATAGAACCGCAGGTTGTACCAGAAGTTTATTAAACGCTGACTGCTTTTACAACTTACAAACGTTTCAAATCGTTTCAAGATCAAAATTGCTTTCGCTTTGTTGTTGTATATCATGCACTTTTCAAAACAAAGGAGAAAATGCTTTTTTTTTAATTTCTAACAACTTTTTGTTGTTCTGCTCTGCATGCACTCGTAATTGCCATGCAGGTAGAACTACTTGGATTACGAAGGTGTCTTAGATATTTCAATTTATTAAAATAATTATATCGCCTCTCAGTTGAAACAACTTTTTATGCACTTTTATTAGGAAAGAAAACAATTCAATATTTTTGCTGAAATGAATTGTTTGATCGGAGTGCAGAGTTGATACTGCGAATTGAGTAGTTTTGAAATAAAAAAGTTTTGGGTATTTTGCTTGGACCAGCACTCAAAGGTTGAACCCGAACTTGAAGGGACGAAATGGTGTTGAGAGGACAGTTTAAAAAGGTAGAGCATTTTTACATTTGCTGTAGCGTCAGGACAATATCAGACAAGTAAAAGTGCTATATTCGGCTGTGCCGAATCTTATGTACCCTTCACCAACGTACGTCGGGCATTATACATATTTTTAAGTACCAATTTTTGGCTTTCTAATTTATAAGCGCAATAAAAACAACTTCAGTTGCATATTTTGGTTACTTTTATAAACAAAAAAATATTCAAAATATCCCACGCCTGGAAACAAAATTTTAATTTTTACAATTTTTTTAATTTTTAAAATTTTTTTTACAAGTCTTCATAATGTGTAAACCGGATTTATTTAAGCAAAACTACAAATTTTTAACTATTTTGGCAACTTTCATGTTATACAAAATATTGGAGTCGAAAATTAGATTTTTTTTAAGTACTTGATGTTAATTTTGTCTTTTCCTGAATTAAAAAATTGTTTTAATTAATAAAACTATTAGTTGTCCTTTGATTTTTATAAAATTTCAATTTCCCATCCCTGGAAGCGAACACTTTTTTCATCTAAGCAAATCTTCCTGATGTATAAAACGGTTTTATTTAAGAAAAACTTAAAATTTTTAAACATTGTAATTATTATATGTACCACAAAATACCGAATGTACAAAAAAAAATTCAATTTCCGATCCCTGGAAGCGAAAATTTAATTTTTTTAAAATAATGTTTTACCAATGGAAGTCTTCATGATGTATAAAGCGGTTTTATTTAAGAAAACACTACAAATTTGTAACCACTTTCCTTACTTTCATGTACTATAAAATATAGGAGTATCGAACCCTGGAATCGAAATTTGGTTTTTTTTAAATTTTTTATACCAATTTTGTTTTTCCGAAATAAAAAATAATTTTTACCAGGAAAAAACGATGTCAGTTGATTTTTGGTTAGTTTATTGTATAAAGAAAATTTAAATTTCCTAACCCTGGATGGGAACTTTAAATTTTTCAAATTTTTTTTATCGATGAAAATCTTCATTACACCAAAGACTGTTTTATTTAAGAAAAAATTAAAATTTTAGTTATTATATGTACCACAAAATACCGAATGTGCAAAAAAAATTTTATTTCCCATCCCTGGAATTTTTTTTTTTTTAAGTTTTAAATGGACAATTGAGGAGTCCAAAAGCATGAAATAGGTAAAATTTTCAAATAAACAAAAAATAATCGGTTTTTGGTGTTAATTTTGCGTCGAGAAATAGGTGTGAGCTTCCCAGCTCTGGAACCGACCATCCGATTTTCTGAATTTCAATACCACTCTAAGTTAGCTCACTTCCAATCGATCAGTTCAAGAAGGAAGTTTCTAGCTCTTCTGGGGCTTGGGAAAACACCCGTACAGACAGATGGACAGACGGACATCGCTCAATCGTCATCGCTATTCATAAGGATCCAGAATATATACATATACTTTATGGGGTCGCATATTGATATCGAAGAAATTACACGCGGAATGACAAACCTAAATATACCCTTTCGCATTTTTGTGAAGGGTATAAAAAGGATCACTTCCGTATTACCTTTTTTTAATAGTTGACTATTTCTTACAGCCTCTTACTGTAGACTGTGGCTACTCTTGGTGCCACAAGTCTTAAATAAATGTCCTATTTTTGATATTGTGTTGACGTGACTTTGTCAAGTACTTATAGAATAAAGGGTAGCATTTAAGTAAATTTAAATAGTTATTCAACTTTTGTAGCTCAACTAAAAGTGTTTTTCATTATTAAGAATGCTCGAACCATCTATTTATTTGTAATTTCTTTTGCACTCCCTCCCAGAATCTATTTAATTATTTGCTTCTTAATTTGTTTTTCATAGAACATAAAACCGATTAACATTTTTCCGCTCTCATTGAGAAATCTTTTTCTTCCAACTCTTTCGTTACTGCATATTCATATTCTGCCCCATGATGTGAACTTGAAATTCTTCAAGTGCTTTCAACTAAACGGTCAAAACAACACACCGCACTTTGTGTTACAGAATATGAGTAACAAACACCACTGGTTGGCAAGTTGTTGCATAAAATATTATATAAATTAGCCAAACAATAATAATGAATTATTAGTTTAATTACTTGTTTATACGCGGTTTAAAATAGATAAAATTCCATTTATTGTGAAATATTCTTGTTCGTGTAGCGACTTGCATGCTGACGTACGTTGCAGCTACCGTTCAATTATAACCTGCGGCAAAGAACAACATGTCAATCTGTTCAGGGTCTGTCGGAGAAGTTTAAAATTTATGTTTATATTTATACTGAATTTAATTTTATAGACTTTTTGTTCGCAAAATGTTTTTAATTCAGAAAGACATGATAAACACTTCAAGGCACAGGGGAAAGTCAACATCAACTTTTAAATGTTTGACTTACATTGCAGAACAGAACAGCTGTTTCCAAAAGCCGCTACACTTTCATCATTAGTATTGCCACTTGTCAAGTAGCTTAATTGAATATGATAGCAGTTTCTATTTGCACCAGTTTTATTATGAAAAATCATACAAGAATTGTATCAACTTGCTCGTACGTTTAATTTAATACGAAGACACACCGCAAGTGGTTTTTTTTATTTAAAAGGTTTAAAACACCCTTTTTAAGTCGATTTTTAAAAAAAGGGTGTTTTAAGTAAAAAATTTAAATCAGGCTGTCAGCCATATTCTCAACTAGCTTTCAGAATGACTTTCATCAAGACTAATACGAAGACACACCGCAAGTGGTTTTTATGATAGAGAACAATATTCTTTATGCTGGATGATATTCAGTCGTCTTAAGGCAACAGAAAATTACATAAAATTATGTAGGAAATTTTGAAAAAATATCCAACCATTTCTTAAAAATAAAAATCTGGATCGAAGTAGTCTACAGTTGTATGTATATATAGTGATAGCGCTTGCTTTTTTTGGGCAGGCGTGCCTTAAGAAATCGTTTTACAAAATAAAAGCAAAAGATTGATATGAAATCAAGAGTTAAACAGCCACAGATCTATAATTTTTTAATATTGTAATCCAAGAGATTTGTTTCGAAAACAGTATTCCCAGCTCTGGCGAGGATAGACTATTTTGCAAATCCTTCTCCACCACAGCGGCAGTGGAGAATAGTCTCGGAGATGCGACAGAACACAATTTTTCAAATAGCATTGCCCCAAAGATAATAATTCTTTGTAAAAACATGTTTTTTTAGAGTTATAAAATTTTAAGCTGGCAACACTTGTTTAACTGGCGGCCATTTTGCTAGCTGTCATTTTATATATGTGACCTTCTCCGAGAAAAGGGTGTCAAAAAACGCATCTCCGAACTGAAGGTGTGTTGAAAGTGATAATGCGTTATGAAACTTTAAATGAAGTTTTTCTCAAAACTTCATTTTCACACACTAGATCCCTTTTCCCGGAGAAGTTCACATATGTTTAGTTTGCTTTGACATTTGAATACAAATAGACTGGCTTTCAAATTGAAAATCATGGTTCTATTCGAAATATCGCTCAAATTTTGTTTGGCGATGAAACTGGCCTATTCGGAAAGAAGATAATCCTCAATTGTATGTTGAGAAAGTGTTACATCCAGAACAAACTGGCCGTTGGGCCGTCATATGCCAGAAGTCACGTTTGAATTATAATGCCACAAGATTATCTTTCGCTGCAAGTAAATTTCATAACAATTTAAAAATTCATTTTTATTTTATTCCATTGCAAAGTTCTATGCCTCTAAAGGAATCACCCTTTCGAAATAAGCATCAAGATCACAAATATTTTTAGCAAAACTTAAATGTCCTTGGCTTTAGTAACTTTGCGGTTACATGTGAATATAAAATGTTTGCAAATTGATTGAGTTTGATTGTTTCCCTAACGAAAATGTGTTGAACAAGTTCATTTCTCGAAATTTTCATATATTGTTGTTGGTGCATGTTTCTATGGAAACACCTATATGCATTTTTTGAAATATCAGTGAAACTAATAATGAAAATATTCCTATAACGAGTATAAGGGAACGTTTAAGCGTGGAGTGCACTGAAGATATTTCATATGAGCACAGAAAACTCTATTTACCATCCCTGAAGGGTATACAAAATCTTACTGCGCCAGAGCACTACCCGTCGTTAGATCCACAAAACACTCGTTTTGTACTTTAACTTTCAATAACTTCGTAAACACCATTTTTCCAATATAGTGGACTTTCTAATTCGCCAACAATAATCGTGAAATGAATCGATATATTAAAATATATTTAACTGCCCCTAGAGTTGTTTAAAAGCTCGCAGTTATTTACTTTTTATTCCTTCTTCTGATAATGCCACCATGTGCTCAGCCTGGCGATTAAATGCCTTTTTGTTTCTGGCAAATTGGCACGCTTTTACTTCGACTGCAGCCAACTTCATTTACCAGGGCTTTGCTTTGATTTGTCACAAAATATCCGCTAGGCTTCGCTATTTGCCTCTTCCAACCAGATCATTTTCTTATTCTTATTTTCTATAACTCTCACAGCGAAGTAAATAAGGCAAATGCATGTCACTGTTGGAAAATATATCACCTCCGTGTCCCTCCCATTTGCTGTCAAACACTTCGGCCACTTTAGAAAACAACAATGTTCTCTTCCCACCCCTGGCTATTAAACTAGTTCTTTCAGTTTGCTATCAAAACAGTACTTTTCATATCAAATTTTTGTTAATGAGAACAAATGGAAACGGTTAACCCTAAACGGCATCCTCTTAGCCTGGCTCTTGTGCTATTCTATGCTTTTGAACTCTCCGCACTAACTGACGAGATATATAATTTCAGAGTTAAAAAAAAAATAGCTTTTTCTAGTTTTTTCATTCACGATATCTCATGAAGGGATTAAACAAATAGTTTACCCGGTTAACGGTGATCGGCGTTGTTTTTAAGTCTCAAGAACTGATTAGTTTGAGGAATCGTTCGGTGAAGCTGTTTGAAAATTATTCTAAAAACTACTAAAATATATTGAAATACACCAGGTCGAATCGGTTCAAATTTACAGGAAGTCTGAGTTCAGAAACGCTAAAAAGTTATAGGTGGTTGGCACACCCTTACACACACACAAACAGACTTAGTGACGGGCTCTCAGAATTGGTTAGGAAAGCCTTCTTGGACCTCAAGACGCGGAGATCAGATGAGAACTCGACTTTTTCAAAACGATATAAAATCAATAAATTTTAAAATTTTTAATTTTCGTAGTGGGAAGTAAAAAAATTTTGATTTTGAGTGGCTTTTCAGTGACCCTTTACAGTAGGACCTACTAACAATTTTATCCCCTTACAGATCCCCCAAACACAAAAAAAAAACATAATACTCCTAGCCCTGCTTGTTAAACATTAAAACTATTTCTTTCATGTTGGTATCAAGACAGTAATTTTTATTTAAATTATTAATACTGGTAATAAAAAAATAGGTGTGGTTTCGGAGTGATCAAATCTTCAAGTGCAAAAACTATTTTCTGTAATTCTTTTGTAAAATAAAAGAAATATTAATTGCAAACAGTGCGGAATAGGAACAACAAGTTTCTAATAAACTTAAGCCATGAAGTGATTGTCTGTTTAACAAGCAAAAACTTGTTGATGTAAAAAATTATTTTGCATAATTTTAAAACAAAAAAAAATAAAAAATAGTTCTGCTGGCACATGCTGCTCAATAAGATAATCTTATTTAAATTAGAACTGATCGCAGTAATTGCAGCGGTTGTCTTTTTTTTTTTTTGCTATAATTATTGCAATAAATAATTATGTTTAAGCGACATGGAGCGACAGACGGAGAGACAATAAGCCAAGTTAACCTCTCGGAGTGTGGGTTTTATTGAAAACTGCAGCGACGCTTTTCTTAAAATTCTTAAAGTTTACAAGTCGATTATAATGAATTAAAAATTTGTTATTTGCATCGCGCTTTTAGTTTTGAGTTTATGTGCTAAAAGCGAATAAATGGTTTATTAACTTTAAGAGATAAAAATTTTCCAAATCTTTCCATAAAAATTTAATGTGGATCGTCTTTCTGGTCTGCAGAATTACGGGCAGTTTTACAGTATAAAATATTAGCGTTGTCATAAGTTGAAGATAATTTCCTTTTCTTCTTTTATTACCTTCACTTGTATGTCTCGTATTCGGTTGTGCTTCCACGCGTATACTTAATATTATTAATAATGTTTCTCATACGCCACATTGTACTCGTACAAGGTTTCTGCTGAAGTTCATGTTCTTATCTCCTCACAATGCAAGTATTTTTACACGCTTTCCAGGCTGATTAAACCAAAAAGTAAAAAATGTCGTTTGAAAAAAACTTAAAACACCCGTTTTAAGAAACTCGAGCTAAAAAGTTAAATCAGGCTCTGTCAGCCATATTCTCAAGTAAATTTCAGTACGACTTTCATCAAATTATACCTCAAGTTTCCATGTCCTACAGTTAACGCAAACCAACCGGCTGATTTTCTTTAGTTGTAGCCCAGAACGTTGTTGGACGTCCTAACTAAGTTTTCCTTTAGCATCCTACAAACCTGCCTACATGTATTTATCTTCCCCCACTTTTCCAGGTTCTTGGAGTTCGACCACAGCTCTAACCGTACCTCCTCCTAAAGCAGTTTTGTGTTCTGATCCTTAATATGCCCCAGCAAATCTCTGTCTTATGAATTCATCTGCTATTCATCTTTAGGCAGGCTACTCTGGAATAGTTCTATTCCAGGTTTTCATAAAACCATAATCGGGACGGGTAGTAAAGACACCATAAGAGAACAGGTACATCAATTTTAGGTCCGGAGGATGTCAAAGAGTAGTTTAATTATGGCAAATGATAGAGTTGCGAAACTGGAACCGGTTTCAAGTCCATATCGTCTTCTATGATAGATCTTTTTCCCTCTAGGGAGATTATAAATGCTTTTTCCAA